>LJZU01000106.1:0-12453 GCA_001513805.1 Davidsoniella virescens
CCCCCCCCCCTCCTCCGAATCATTACAAAAATCCACTTCAAGATGCTGATTTCTGCCTATAACATAAGACATGCTCAGACCAAGTAAGTGCATAATAACAAAGTATTCCTTTTTCGAGTTGCCTCTCCTTCCGATAGTAAAAAACCCTTGACCATGCCTTTTATCCCGTCCTTGCTCCCCCCTCTTGAAAGAGATTGATCCTTTTCATCTTCACCTGAGATGGACGTGCTGCTATAACAAAATCGTAATATTGTGCGTCGTACGTATATGTACTGATTGTGACTGTAATTTGAAAATTTGCCTTTGTGTGTTTTTTTTTGGATACTACATATAGATGAACGTGCCATAACAACGATTTCTTTCTTAAAACCTAATGAAAGGGTTTGCCTCGTAACCCAATACAGGAAACATAAAAGATGGAAGACGATAGAAGAACGTTTGATAAATGATAAATAGATAGAAAAAGAGTAAAAAAAACCATGTGAAATTCTTACAGAGACTTTGGTATTTGTTGTTTCCCAATGGACTACTGACGTACGCCTCATGTTTTTTATTATTATTTATTTTTTCTTCTGTATTATCACAATAATGCAGCTACCATCATGATCACAATGCATTTATCCACCACCACCCACCCATCATCCATTATAATCCATTCCAATCCGTCTGTCTTTAACCCCATTCTGGCCTAGGCAGTAGCTGTACACTTACATTGAAAATTCTGACGCAAATTTTTTCCCTCTGCCATCTTCTTTCCTCCTCGGGTATGGTTGAAATGCAAAAAGCTATGACGGGGGCAAAAAAGAAAAAGAAGAAGAAAACACCACTCCAATAATGTATGGCTAAGAAAAAATACTACCGGATATGTATGTTCATATCTAGTGTATGCTGGTTAGCCGTCGGAGCTCCGTTAAGATGGCAATAGCCGGTCGTTTCCCGGTCTTCACTTGAAACCTCCGACTGTCACTTGACCATCGTACCAGATACTGAGTACGGCATGTATTCTTCACATATACAACCACACACACAACTATCTAGACACCCGTTGCGGTATAACACTCCGTATACTTGATGGTGTAGGCTAAAAGTAACATAAGATTGATTGGGCACGGGCCGCATGCGGGCCGCTGAGATAGCAATATTACATAGGGTGAATGGAAAAGCAAAAAAAAAAAGGGAAACAAAAGAAACGTGCGCAAAATAAGCAATATGATCCCTTTTCAAAGAGCGGAACAAAAAGAAAAAGTAGTAGCAATACGGAAACGAATCTCTCAGCCCTCTATGTACCCCCCAAAGACTAATACAAACACCACTACGCACACACACAGGTTGAGCAGCACATGTGCTTCTACTAGTGGCATGCCTTTCTTCGTTTCCATCTGAGCATCATCTCAGTTGCTATGCATCCCGCGATCAGTATGAGCATCGGCAATATAGCTTTGCGCCATTTTGGCTAGTTCCTTGACCTCTGGTACTGACTCCGTCAGCTCAAGATCGCGCAACTTCTCGAGATAGCCATACCCCTTAAGGACATCGATTCTCTCTTTCAAAGCTTGCGAATCCATAAGTGGGTTATCAGAGCTCGTCAAGTTGACAAGTAGATGGCACATAGCTACCTTGACGTTAGTCTCTTTACTAGCCATGTAAGGCAATAGCGATCTCATCAAGTCCGTGTGATTAGTAATGAGGTCCCGGTGGGCTGACGAGCTACCGGCGATGTTGACTAGCACGTAAACTACAGCCTCGACAATGTTATTTTGCGGGTATAGCATGCGAGACTTGGTCTCAGGTGATGCATTTCCATCACTTGGCTGGCGTCGCGAAAACGGGCGTAGGCACCGAGGCTTAAGTTTTGAGGCTAGCATTTGGAACAGATTATCGGGTTTGAACTCGTCCAATATTATTGATACCATCTCAACAATTTCCTGAGTGCCCTCGTCGTTAGATCTGTCATTCGTAGGCATGATCAAGTTCCTGATAAAGGAGATGGCTTGCTCCTGAATACCGTGGTCCTCGTTACGTGCTCGGCGCAACGGATTCATTTCATCGTTGATGGTATTCAGGAAGTTCTCATGCTTAGTTAGAAACGAATTATTGCTGTTGGCAATTCCACCAAGCGAAAATGGGGCTGGCCGAAACTGCATAAGCTCGCCCGTGCTCTCAATATCCTCATGGTCTTCAGCTACTATATCGACATCGTTGTCTATATCGTCAAATCTAGCTTTTTGAGCATCGACCAGAGCCTCATCTTGATGAAATTCACGAATCATTCGTGATAACCACTCAGGCTCAATCTCATTCAATGCCTGTTTTCGAACCTTGATGCTAGCTTGACTCACTAGGTGCTTGAGTGACCAAAGCGCATTGAGTCTAAGCTCAGGGTGAGGTGAATGCGCAAGCTCTGCTAGCGTACGAACAACGTTGCATTTCTCAATTAATGGCTATAAGATGAGTGTTAGTCGTAGGGCTACGGTAAGAGGGAAAAAAAAAAGGGGGAAAAAATGAAATTTGGCACGTTGAGTAGTTTAGGCTTACATCGCGCATTGGACTTGCGTCGTGAACAAGGTTACACATGACTGCACTAGAAGCAATTTCTAGCTTAAGGTTGCCGCACTTGATCAAATTCATGATAGGCCTGTATACGGCAAAATCTACCAGCGCTGTTCGCATGATTTTGATAGATCTGCCTAGTACACGAACTGCATGACAGGCAGCCTCGATGACTTCTGGCGGGTTTATTCCGAACTGAGGATCAAAGACACGCTTATTATCATCAATTCTATCTTTCGCACGTCCATTAGGGATAGGGCGTGTGGGGAATTTGTATAGAGATTCCGATGCATATTGTATAACGGGATACTTCTCCAAAAATGTATCACGATATTCTTCACTACCAGACGCTAAGCATGCAACAGTCTTAAGGGCGGCCTCCCGCATTTTGATGTTGTGTACCATCACGGGAAGTTGGCCTTTTTCGCCAAGCTGGCAGCTGGGCCGAAGAGTATCGGGAACTATGTCGATGTCTGGTAGCGGCGCCCATCGCTTGAGCTCCACGCCGATGCACGGTTCATACGCATTGGAGAGAAGGCGCACTAGATATTCGGCAGCATTGCCTTGGAAGGCAGCCATTTGCAACGCGGAATTATCCCTGATCAATCGACTCAATACAAGCGGCGCTGTCTCTATGATGTGCCAGCTCAGTTTGGTATTTGGATCAACGGCAATAGTTGCCTTTTCAGGGTTGTGGACTGTTTTGTACTCGCGCATTATACTCAGTAAGATAGGAATGACCATGAGGCCAATGCTAGCTTCTCGAGAGCTCTTGGTGCCGCACCCCGACTTGAAAAGAGCAGCCAACACAGAGATAGCCATTAGTCTTTCGATGGGATCTTTGCGTGTCCTACAAAGTAATATGAGAAATGGAATTAGAGGGCTTTCCTGGTCTCCCGCAACGTATGTTGTGAGCCTTTTCTCAAAGTTGGTTACTTTGTTGATGGTGCGCGGCGTCATGCTATTGAATGCTGTCGTGCTTTCGCGAAACAGTCGATCCACATTCGTGGGAAGAGGAGGAAGAGCATCATCCAAAGCATTTATGATCTTCACCTCTGATGTAGCAGGCCATGGCAGCACATCGGCGGTACTATGAGTAGAGGCTGATATGGGAAATACGGCAAGAATAGCGGGGGAATATGTAAGCATACAAGCAAGATATTTGGAGTTGCTAATGATATTGGTCAATGCTTCGAGAATTATGGAAACTTTGACTCGACACTCCGGTAGAGGGAAGCACGATTCAAGGCCATATCGAATTGAGGCCTCTCTGGCACCAGGGACGAAGAGGTTTTCAGCAACAGCAAAACTTGCAAGTCTAGTTGCTAGTGCATCGAGAATACCGGCCTTGGCTATATGCGTGCGCCGCTTGTTATCGATGCTCAACCGGGCGAGAAGAGTTGCGACAAGAGTAGCATGGGCATGGGCATTCGAGCCACCGATAGACATCAGCAAAAGCTGACGCAATGATTCAAGAGAAACGGTGCGAAAGACAACATCACCAAGGCTAACGGCTGTGAGAGCACAAGAGGTAGGCGCAACTTGAAGAGTATCGGTTATGGAAACAAGGGCACGGAGCGCCACTAGTAGTGCTTGTGGATGTGTAGTGGTGACATCGACGATATTTGCGATAGGCAGAATTACGTCCGCATGAAATAGAGGATCAAGAAACTGAGGGCCGACTATAAATAACGATACACTGTTAGTTCAAGGTTTGACTCGGGGTGTGTATGATGTACTCATTAGATGCAGAGCGAGCTAGTACGGAGTACAGGGTATGTATGGCATTACCAGAAACAATACTCGTAATGATTTGGATGACTTGGATAGTAGCATTCTCATCATGACGTAGCTGGGGTAGAGGACCGTCTATGGTAGCTTTGTTGGGCAGCGTAGATGGCTTGTTGCGAATGAGAACAATTTTAAGGACATCCAGAAGTCCTGACTGAACCCAAAGCTCTTTCTTGGTTAGGTTCCCGATAAGGCCATTCTTGATATGCTTCAGCAGTTCGATCTCCTCTTGGGGCGAGGATGGGCTCTGGAGCCTTTGCAGGGTTTGTGCGAGAGTGTCGGCTGCCATGGCCGCACCGAAAACTAAGGTTGCTGAGACGATACGGTTGACAACACTATATTTAAGCGTAATCAATATACCAGTGCAGATAGTATATCTGCATTTAGGAGATCATAGGTCGGCTTAATGAGAGAGAAATTCCAGTAACGTTCACGATTGCAAAGTCTACAGATGACGACAGCTACAGCTGGTAATGGTTGCTGCAGCAAGGCTGACTAGGATTAACGAGGCTAGAGGGTGGCAGGCCTAGCAAAGCAAATAGGACGATGGGTACAGGTCAAGTAGGCATCAGCCAAGACGAAAAATATGCGTTATAAAAAAGTAGGGGGTCTTAAAGATAAGAATAGCTTGGATTCTATTGTATAGTTAAGCGAATGACAATCGTGTGGTCGACTGATGGCCTCAAAAACGATGATGGCATTGCTGTTGTGAGAAAAAAAAAAGAGCATGCTTGGGCAAGAAGCGACCAGAAGAAGCATAAGATCACATGATTTGACAGACAGAGCTCAATGTGAGGGAAGCAAGAAACAAGACAGGGTGTTGCAGCACAAAGATAATTGATAGCTACATAATGGCACATATCTTTCCGGAAGGAACAAAATGTGTCGGATGCACGTGTAACTTGACTTGATGGTGAAGAAACAACGTTGCTAGTTTCATAGTGTCATATAGTTTTATTCTGGTATTTATGATGTAAACGGAAATAGGTCGGTCTGAATACGATGCATATGTTTCAATAGCTTACTATCTAGTACTGATTATCCGAAAAAGAAAAAAGAAAAATCATTTACGAGATGACTGTTCGAGTTCGAGCCTAACCTTCGACTATAATTAATGTTACTACTACTCATACTGCTACTCATACTACTTACCTATAATAGGAAACATGGAACTATGGAAGCTTAGACCTGGTTACTAGTAGCGATAGAATGTTGGTGGAAGCAGAAAAGAATGTGTGGGGTTAAAGCAGAAATGGACATGCATGGGCCACTTAGTGTTCAACGCTTAGCATACTATTCATTACATGCTATATAGTGCCGAGAGGAGATAATTTCAGTGTGTAAATCAGATGTAAGCTCGGACGGTCGTCGGTAGGAACTATGAAGAATAGCAAAGAATGAGTGTTCTAGCCTGAAAATTGCCCCATCGCTAGATGCAAGCAGTGGCCTGAGAACAAGCATGCAAACCACGATCGTCGAGGCCTGACGCATTTTCTTTTGATCTCTGATATTGAGTAGAGTATAGCTAATCTTGCAGCAGATCCGTTTGATTAGTTATCTAATTGCTGAATTTTCTACTAACTCTGACGGACACGGGACGGTATATATGGGCCGGACTTTGCTGGTATCACTTGATAGACTGAAGACTTCCCCTTGAGACTAAAAGGATGCTATCCGCAGGCGATGAACAAAAATAAACCTAATTCCACTAAAATAAAACAAAAAGCAGGGCAACGGGACGAGAATACGGCCTTTTCAGGTTCTAGTAACCTGATAAGTGAGCAGCTAGTGGGCTAGTAGTAGCTTGTTGGTTAGTCGCTAATTCCGAAGGGAATGGGCCTAGTGCTGCCAGGTGCCCTGATCAGGCAAGTCGATAGGGTCGTGAGATTGTCGGTTCATCTTCACAACGCAAACAAAAAGATAAGCAAGCAAACCAGTTTTTTGCGGCTCATTGTGCGGGGACACGGCAGGTCTTTCTTGCTAGGCTGTTCAGCGAGAGCGAGACGAGCCGCTCAAAGTCTGTTCACAAGTCGAGCGACAGGTTGTATGCGTTGGCGGGCCGGTATATTAGCGCCTGATATAGGCTATATGTGGTATATGAGTCGTAATACGTTGATGTATTTGTTATTCATATGCGAACACACGTCGAAGAACAAAAATGGAATATGGAATGTGCCAAAGCTTTCTTTGATATAGCCGTCTGTGCCATCGAGGACGCGCTATCGCCGCAAGGACTGCCGCTCTAGGGCCGGTTTGGGGCCCGTCACACCATCCAAAAGACTGATACTTGAGATATTGCCTATCTAGAATTGTCTAGTTATATTTTCAATCATTTCTCCTTCATTTTGTCTCATTTTGGTGGCCGTGTGCATGGCTAGAAGCTTCTGATTGGGACGTAGTAGCGGAGTTGTTATCGTAGGCTCCTAGCTCACTCGCTTCCCCATCGTCTTTTTAGACCATTTTTTTTTTTTCCCTTCTCCTCCTGTATTTACTGTTGACCTAGTCGATGGATTATGGGCACGGCTTGATGGAGCTTAGGCTAGATAGAACTAGCGTCTAGGCTTCGGTGACCATTTCTGTCAAAAGCGTAGAGCCAAGCCTACTGAGGGAACAGGCTGTTTGTCTGTTAAAGTGTACAGAGTGCGATTACAGCGTACAATTACAGAGCACAGCATCTCGGCGTATAGCGTTCCAGTGTATCGCATACAGCGTACAGCATTGTAATCATATGTAATTGCATGCAATTCCAGCTAATTGTGCCTATGTACAACGCCAACCAGGCATTTCCTGGCCTCTTGGCTTCCTAGCTTCCCTAACTCGGTGGGCAGATGGCCCGTTCCACCTCCAAAACGCTCATCGTCGACGCCTTTGCCGAAAGTCCTTTTATTTCGTTTTTTCTATCTGTAAAGTCCTCTTTTTATCCAGCGGCTATCTGCGTCTTGCGTCTGCATTGGGGCTGAATAACTTCACGATTCGACTGCCCAATTGCTCGACCACTCAGTCATCCCTACCTTCCCGATTGACTCGACGGTGCTATCGGCTGTTTATTGCTTTCTTTAGTCTTCTCTAATAGTAGCATTTTAGTATTGTACGTAGTATCCTCCATGGTATCATTGCCATTGCTACTAGTCTGGCTATCTCAACCCGAAAATCACTTCATCACTCGCCCATTCGTATAATTCGCCTCTATCTTTTGCTATATGTATATCGTCTACATTATACATTATCTACATGTATATCATATAACTAATTATACGTACTATCATCGTCAATTAGTGCACGAACCATCCAAGCCGCCTTCGCTGATAGTAACATCACACAGTAGCATTGTGACTTTCTGACTGCTGCCATCCTAGCAGAGCTTTTCCTGTATCGTCATATCGGGCTCTCGGCGCCAATCGCCTGCAGTCCCAGGCCAGGCCTGTCGTTGCGGTTTCTGGTCATTTACATTTAGCCACTGCTTTGCTTAGTATCTGGTAATGTTATCTGATAATATTGCTTATATGCCTGTTCCACCCTTCAATCTGTTGATGCGGCCGTTGCAATCGATTTAGATATTCATATAATACCGCGAAGCAAGTCGGCACTGGCTCCTTTATTTTAGTCGTTAAAACCTTTTCTTTTCCGAAAGTCCTACCTGTAGCCATCTGCTCCGCTTACTATTTTCCTGTACCACTACTGCTACTCACCACTCACTAGTCGCTACACTAGTCATAGACATCACTTTGCATCTATATCGCATTACCCCCATCCCATCCCATCCCATCCCATCCATCCATTGCCATCGAGGGGTTTACTTACCGTTGCCAACACTTTTACTTTTCTCGCCCTGCTGTCGGAAGAGAATAAAATATCGAATACCACGCAATCGAACCTATTTTACTCGACATCTCCTGCATATCGGGATCGCTGCAACCTGCACCTTGTCGCCGTCCTTGGAGCCACTGCTTTTTCTCGCTCCTACGCTCGCCGAACACCTACCTATCTTCCTGTCGCCCTGCGTAGCTGCTCCACGCCTACGGCAACGAAAACTATTGGTCGTCTGCCCGCCTACATACACTGACGCAGCCCGGAATACCATGCGCTAAAGATCATGCTGACTTCTCCGCATCTTTCGAGGTCGACCAACGTATCTCCCCGGACCTACCACTATGGACCCACTGTATCGACCACTCGATCTCCTCGCATGGTCTCCATGTCTGCCCGCCGGCGCTCTTCTATGAAGTCGACGACTTTGTCGCCCAAGGTTGTCGCCAGTTCTTCCGGATCATCGTCGACTGCCTCCGCCTCCGCTTCAGTGCCTATCTCTGCACCTCTGCAGATTGGTCCTCCAATGACCACCGCATCTCACATCCCCAGCGCCTACCCCAAAAAGTCACAACTAGCCAAGGCGAACACCTTCCCGCAGACGAGTGCTAGTGGCTTCCTCATGGGCAGTCCTTCTTCGTGGTCAGTCCGCTCTGTCTCGCCTCCCACGACCACTGTCAGATCTCTGCGCGAACGCACCAAGTCCCCTCCTCATTCTATCCCCAGAAAGCCGGTTCCGCCACCCCGGCCAACACAATCCAGCTCCCCGCCAAGCCAACGGTCAACGCCTCCAAAGTCTACTAGGACAACGCCTCCAAAGCCCACCAGGACAACGCCCCCAAAGTCTACCAAGACAACGCCTCCCAAGTCTACCACTCCAATCAAGAACAAGGAGGACATCTTTTCGCCTGCCGAGTACAGAAACACGACTCCCACGTCGAACACTCCTATCAAGAATAAAGAAGACATCTTCTCGCCTAACAAGCGCAGAGGCTCGCCTTCTAGAGATACCCCAACTCAACAACCACAACCCGCTGCGAGCCCCTCCGGAACTGGACCCGCATCAGCAAAGCGTGCTCGGCGCAATGCTGTGCCGGTCAAGATAATGCCTGCTCGCTATGAATTGTGTGAAGTTGAAGATATTGTGACTCTCATTGCGCATATGCTATCAGAGCTCATCGAGACCAACGACTCGTTGGCTCTCAGAGGCTCTGGAAGTCTTACTCGCTTCCATTCTCGGTATGTCAATAGACCCGCTCGTCTCATTCTGAAAACACGCTTGCTAATGATCAAATATAGGACATCGCCTGGAATCTCCGTTCGCGATTATCTCAGCCGTCTAGCTAAGCATGCGACACTAACGCCACCGCTTCTCTTGTCTATGGTCTACTACATTGACAGACTTTGCGCTCTCTACCCCGACTTCACCATCAACACTCTCACCGTCCACCGCTTCCTCATTACTGCCGCCACTGTGGCTGCCAAGGGACTTTCGGATTCATTCTGGAACAACTCCACTTACGCTCGCGTCGGTGGTGTTAGATTAGCCGAACTCAAAATGCTAGAGCTAGAGTTCTTGTACCGCGTCGACTGGAAGATTGTCCCCAACCCAGAGGTGCTTGTGGCCTATTACACTGGCCTCGTAGAACGCTGCCCTGGATTTGCGCTATACGAGGACGAGAGTGAAGATGAAGGCCTAGACGAGGACCAGGAGGATCCCGAGGACGACGATGACAATGTGGATGAAGAGTCGGTGGTTAGCGACCGGTCGGGCTCTTACTCTACCGCAGGTGTCTCTACCTCCTCGGGGTATGTCTCATTGGCCACATCTGCAGCCTCATCTGCAGCCACATTATCATCGGTGTCATCGGGGGCTCAAACTCCGAGCACTCGAAGCTGTAGTACATCAGACTCAGCATTCACCAAGCTATACCAGCTATAGTTTTGCTACAGGCATTCGCTTGGATGCTGTGCACTGTGTACACGTACATGTACATGCAACAAGAGCAATGAGAACAACAACGGTACCAAAATCAACGGCGGTAATAGCTGCTCTTGGCCATGTCTCTTACCGCCGCTGCCGCTCCTCTGGGGCTCTGTTCTTCAGCACTGTGTACTTTATATTCCTGCTAAGATTTGGCAGCGTACTACCCTCTGCGTCAATCTATTGCGCAGGGAGGGCCGCTATGTTATTGCTTCCTCTGAGAGAGACAACGTTTCTTCTCTATGGGGCTGGTTCAGGCCGAACCAACAGTAGTAACAATAGCAAAAAAACAAACAACACCTATCGATTCAACATTTACCGCTTTGAATGATAGTTCATGCCTATTTGCTATCAGTTAATTGTACTTGCTCTTCCTCTTTTTTCCTAAAAAAGGATTCAGTCTACTTCATGCTGATGATCGGCGTTGTTGGTTTCCTACTTAGGGTTCACGGAGAAGGCTGGGTACTCCGAGCCTTTACTTTGCTTTGGCTACATCACTATCGTTCATTTCTATTCGGATATCGGAGTTCTTTGGTGCATTCTCCATTCATTGTTATCATTACTTTTTTTTTTTTGTTAATACCACCCATTCTTTGTGGTTCTGCCCATTCCTGTTGTTTTGGTTTTCTTCTCTTCTTCATACCCTCTTTCTATACCTTACTCTCTTTTTTTTTTCCTTTGTCATATATGGGTCGGACGAGTCGTGGGGAAAATGAAATCCATTACCAGGCTCTTTGTTTATTGTTTATCTTCATCTTTTCACTTTAGTTTCTAGTGTTTTACCCGATTTCCTTTGTCGTATATCTCTTCGTAGTATTATATTAACATCTCGTCCGCTGCAGATCATACAGATACAGTTGGCTACTCACCTCATCATGTTTTCCAAGAATTAGTTTTCGTGATCCATCATGTTTCCTTATCAATCCCCCCTCTTCACCTGCTCAACGGATGACCTATCTTATATATACTAAGGTTGTTGTTGTTGCTCACTGGGCCTTGATTGCAGATTCCAAGTGTTATTAAATACCTATTTCATGTTTTATAAAACCTATCAAGTTTGACCATGTATAAAACAAAAGTAGTGCGGCACTTTGTACTCCAGATAGACGCCTTCTTCATCTTCATAGGCTGGATCGCCATGGTTAAGGCTTTCCCTATGTCCAATAAGAGACAAGGACTCGTCATTGATTAGGTGTAAAGATGTGGTTACGTACCATGTGTCTGGCTGTTTTTTCTAGCATGCTTAACGAAATAGTTGAGATCTCATAGGCTGGAAGTTATGTGAGGTGTTGTAATGTAGGTGCGTACATGCATATTGATATTACATGTAATACGCATAATACAGATATGCCAATTGCAATTCTTTGTCAAATATAGCACTGCGAGGCCTTCTTCCGCGTGCGTCTCTATCGAGACAAGTCACTTCCGGATAGGTCAAGTTGTCGTCACAACCTTATCGGTACTTGAGGGAAACATGATGTAAAAGTAGGGAACTCAAGTGTCGATCTCATGCATCTCAATAGTAAGCATGCTGACCCAGAGTTTGCGTCTTTTTGGATTCTACATGTTTCTACATATTGATAGTAATATAATAAGATGGCAAAATGAGAAACACAGAGTGAAAGAAGATGACCCAAATATGAACAAAGGAGGGGTGTATATACATGTCTCCGTTGGACCTGGCGAGTTATTGTATCTAGAATACACCATTCGGGCCATGGTGGGCTTGGTGACTATCTTTTATCTTCCCTGGGTCTTGCCATGCGGGTTTCATACCAAGGAACTACGAACCAGCTTTTGAGTCTTAATACTTGACGGGTGATAACACATCTAGGCCATATTGGGTCGGGCTAATGGATAGCTGAGGCTTGGAAAGGAAGTGTTTGTCGACGTGTACCACTCTACTGTTTTAAGATAACAGGCAGGCCTTGATCTTTCTAGTGAAGAAAGTTACTTGCTATGAGAACCCAAGAAGCCTCAGGTTTTGTCTTTTGTCCAGTATCTCGGAGAGAGAGCTAGAGAACGAAGGAAGACAAATCGGCTCATACAACAATCTACATTCCACCGGGAGGGCTATGGATAGTGCCGATCTGATATTTAGATGGGACACCGGTAAGACCAAGAAAATAGGGTTTAGACTTAGCGTTCTTGGTGAACTGTCTTTAATCTTTTCTTAGTATTCCGTTGTCCGACCCTACTGGATGTCAATTGCCAAGAGTGGACGCCACCACGCCTTGTCCAGCTCTTTTTTTATCTGGCCCAGTCGGTTGCTGATACATATATGCCTAACGGCGTTTTTGTTTTCCGGGGGGGGGGGGGGG